>JAJAQA010000002.1:19030098-19067598 GCA_021464565.1 Rutilus rutilus | reverse complement strand
CACACACACACACACACACACACACACACACACACACACACACTCACTCACTTACACACTCACTCACTCTCACACACACACACACACACACACACACACTCTCTTACACACACACACACACACACACACTTACACACTCACACAATCACTCACTCACTCACTCAATCAATCACACACACACTCTTACACACACTTACACTCACACACACACACACTCTAATTCACTCACTCACTCACATACACACACACACTCTCTTACACACACTTACACACTCACTCACTCACTCACTCACTCACTCAATCACACACACACACACACACACACACTCTTACACACACTTACACTCACACACACACTCACTCAATCAATCAATCAATCTATCACTCACTCACTCACTCACACACTTACACACTCAATCAATCACTCACACACACACACACACACACACACTCACACTTATACATTTTCTGTAATACGTTTCCCTGTCATTTGCAGTGTTTGTATCTGTTACTCAGCTCATTATTAGATCGAGTCCGCCCTAAGTAAGAGTGTTTTCCTCTTCTGCAGGATCTAAGACCAGGAAGATCCCGTATCCGACTAAAAACCCCTTTACCTGGATCTTCCTGCTGGTCTCCTGCCCCAACTACACTTATGAGGTCAGGAAGATCTGCGCTCTCACACACACACACACACACACACACGTTCAGCACAGACCTCTGTGCTGAGATAGCATACGCTTTTCTCTTGTGTTCTGATGAAGATCCGAAACGTGTGGAAGCTCGTTTCCACCACAGAATAAAACCTTTTAAAAGATAATTGAGACGTGATATAAAGATATAAAACCTTTTTTTCTCGCAATTGCACGTTTATATCACGCAATTGTGAGAAAAAAAAAAAGTCAGAATTGTGAGACAAAAAGTCGCAATTACCTTTTTTATTCTGTGGCAGAAAAGAGCTTCCATATAAATCAGATGCTTTATGCTGAGACATAATAACAGTTAGACTTTGGCATCAGTTTATTCTTTGGATCAGGTTGAATGTATTACAGCCTAACTAACTGTAACTAACTGTAACTGAGGTTTCCCATGTTGTTTTATCAGGTTAGTGATCAGCATCAGCAACAAGACCAAAGCTGTATATCAAATAAAAAATAAAAATAAGACACTGTTGGCCGGTTCACAGACAAGGCTTAAAGGTGCATTGCGCAACTTTTCATGTTAAAAATACCCGTTTTCTAACCCATACATGCTTAAACAATTGCCTGATGGGCTGACTGAGCCCTTCTCTGATCACTGCGATTGCCTCTATAATCCTGTACAGTAAAATAAATAAGAGGGATTCGGGTCGGAATCTGAGACTGGGCGTGACGTCATGCGCGTTCACGGCACGCTCATATGTCTGGCAGGTTTGTGATTGTGTATGCGCCGACGCCGCCATTCTCCGTAGAAAATGGATTCTAAGAGACCGGCTTGTAGTTCATTTCAAACACCAACGCAAACTCCACGTAAGATAAAAAAAAAAAGAGAACTTTTGTCTAGTGCAACCAAAAGGTCCAAATTGGAGTCAGACAGGCGTCGGGGTAAGACGAGAGTAAACATAGGGAAGGCTTTCAACAAATGGAGAGATCTCCGGTCTGCTCTAGGGCTCAAACGGGATCCTCAGTTGGCTTTTTTCTTGATAAAAAGGTAAGATATATCCCATTCTCTAATGTCTGATACGGCCAATAATGACAATAAATGACGATCCATAAAATGTGTAATGCTTTAGCGTAAGCTAGATAAATGTACAATCGGAATAGGTTTTACTAACTTACCATTGTCAGTGATCAGGTTCAGAATGATTGTGATATAAAATGCTGATATATAAGTTAGATACTTAGACACAAATTTTGAGCAAATTACTGCTTAATTACGATGTATTGCTATTGGAATATGCTACTTAGCTGATCAATAAAACAGGCTAAACCCCCGCAAATCTTCGGCGGATTAGCCTGTTTGGCTTTTATGGTAACGTCATAGTGCCACTTGATTGTTTATTACCTTGAGACATTTGGGTGTACTTTGTTGACCGACTGTGTATGGTATGGTATCATGATTACAATTTTGAGCTTTTACAAAGTTATAACTTATATTGTTCATGAACGTGTTTCCATAATAATAGTCATAAGTGGATACAGTAAACACATAACACAGTTCAACATGGAGATAGATGGGAATAAAAAACGAAGTTTTCTACTAACTTACCCCCATTTTTTCCCTCACACATAAGTGTGTTATTTACTCAATTGCCTTTCCTTTCACATATTTTAAATTACTTGCAGATTTAAAACTTTATTACCTCTGAAGACATTATGATTGTAAACAAAAGATTTGTGCGGCTGATGCTCCTTGGGTTATGACCAGCTCGAGCTCGTGCAAGCGTGCGTGTGCGTGTGGTCCGTGAGCGTGCACACCTCTGGTTGCAGTTTCGCTTGCCGCCAGAGGGGGCGTAGTTCTGCGAAAACTCAGACTCTCGCGCAATGCACCTTTAAGCTAGTCCCAGACTAAAATGCGTGTTTGATCGGTTTTAACTGAAAGCAACTTGCACTGATAAATCTTAAAATATGTCAAGTGTCATTGTTTTGTTTCAAGATTTCACACCAGTAATGTTTTTAAGGCATGTTTATAAAAGCTACTTAACTGATTTAAGGCCTAATCCGGGCTTAATCTAAACCCAGTCTGTGAAACCAGGGCTAAAGGGGTGAAGCTCAAGAAATACCTCAAAACTGAAAGACAAAAAAATGACCATTAAGAAATGTTTGCATTGTGAAAAATCATGAGAATGATTGTTTTTGTCATAATCACATGATATTCAACATTATATATATAGCAGTTTAATGTAGTACTCACACTAAAACTTTGAAAACTTGATATTTATTTTCACAGTAATCTTAATTTTGGGTGAATTATCCATGATATATTTTGCTGCATTTTTGTATTGCGATATATTGTGACAGCCCTATTGTGGTGTGTGTCTGTGTGTGTGCAGCTGGGCTCCTGGCTAGGCTTCACCCTGATGACCCAGTGTCTGCCCGTGGCCTTCTTCACGCTGGTGGGCTTCATCCAGATGACGGTGTGGGCGAAGGGGAAACACCGCAGTTACCTGAAGGAGTTTCGGGACTATCCCACGCTCCGCTCGCCCATCCTGCCCTTCGTCCTGTAGGACGCTGCCGCCGTCTTTTAACCTCTCCTCTCTCTCTTTTATACCGCACACGCTCATCTCTTAGAACGGACTGACTCTGAATAATAAAGTCTGCTCAGATCCAGAATCCTCAAGCTTCATTTTAATGGCGCTGTATCGCCCCCTACAGGTCTGATCTCTAACATCAGGAGGAAACTGTGCTGTCCACATCAGAATTCAATCAGAAGTTACTCATGTTTTGCACAAAAGAAAATAGAGCACATTTTAAGACAAAAATCGGCATCGTTTTCATAACTAAGCACACCCTCAATTCTCACTAGCTGTGACTTTTGAAATACAATTGTAAGTATACATATACAAATTTGCATAATATATATTACAATAGAATTACAATAATGAAATATATTTGGAGGGAAAAGTGCTTGTCATGAAAGCGAGGTCATTTTGTGCGCAGTATTTCCCCAGACCCGCACGTTTCTTCATTAGATTCCCCTCATCTAGTCATTAAACACACTAGTGTTCCCCGCCTGTGGCCTGTGTGTGCTCCGCTACTGTGTTTTGAGTGCACTACATGCTGTGTGTGTGTTTGTGAGATCTCGGATATGCACTGATAATGCGATGGCTGTGACTTCAGTAAAGATCTTTAGTTCTGCTTTTATTCGTTGTGACGATCGAGAGGTCCTGAAGTGAACGGGTCAGAGACCGTCGCCTGCGTTCAGCGCTGAAGTTTCCCTCCGACACGCCATGCTGTGTGTGTGTGTGCGAGTGTGATTCATGTTATCATCATGCTAAAGGAAACTCGGCGCAAACTGCAGATCCCAGAACAGTTTTGTTGACCTAACAATTTATATAAAAGAGAAAAAAAAAAGGGTAATTGTCTTGTGATTTTGTCCAAGTATTTACAGATGGTGATGTGTAACTTTTTATGATATTCTGCTAGATTGGTTGTGTTTCTGAATAAGACACACACATAAGAGCAAAGACTCATTCTGTAGAGCTCAAAGATAATCTTTATTATTGAGAGAGCCATTTATATACACAGAAACAGGAGGAAGTGATGGAGAAATGAAGCGGGATATTTAAGCAGCGTTTGCCTCGATCCTCTTCTTCCTCAAGTTCAGTCTTCTCTCTCTCTCATACTCTTTCATCCTCATCACATAACTGCAAAAAGAGGAGGAAACACTCAGTAAGACGACCGTATCTTCAGAAATACACCAATGTGAATGAAATGTGGTTCACATTCACTTTCAAATAAATGTTCTTTGTCGGCATTGATTGTTCCATTGAGAACGTTTTTAAGAGCACAAAAGGTTCTTCAGATTATTAAAATGTTCTTTACACTGAGAAAACAATGGTATTTCTAATAGTCTATAATGATTTACTTACTGACAATTGTAGGCCTACTTAAAATTTCACATTAAAAACAGAGAACTTCAGTAATACCAGTATAAAACAAAACATGCAGTGTGCAGTAATGACCAATTATAAATATATATATATTTTTTTATTATTCAGGGTAATGATAATAATATTGCTCTTCTTAAGCCCGGGACACAATGACTAGCTGAACTCCACTCACTCACAGACTGTTTCCAATTTCTTTCTTTTTTTTTTTGCAGTAATGACCAATTAAAGTTAAGATTTTTTTGTATTATTATTCAGGGTAATGTTAAAAATGTCTAAAATGTTGGGTTACACTTTATTTTAAGGTGTCATTGTTACAGTGTAATTATATATCTAAGTACTGAGTAATAATAATCAACTACATGTACTTACTATAGGGTTAGGGTTTGGTTGAGGGTTAGTTGCATGTAATTATGCATAATTTACTGTTATTACTATGGTAAGTACATGTAACAAGGACCCTGTAAAATAAAGTGTTACCAAATGTTGCTCTTTAAATTAATCTATGACAATTTAGTGTGATCAGAAGTTAATAATATTACTTTTGGAACCAAACGAACTTTCAAAGGCAGATTTTTCTGATTTGAAATCAATTTAAACCCAGTGGCACTTCTTCATCTCACAGTCCAATAACCAGACTGTGTGTGTGTGTGTGTGTGTGTGTGTGTGTGTGTGTGTGTGTGTGTGTGTGTGTGTGTGTGTGTGTGTGTGTGTGTGTGTGTGTGTGTGTGTGTGTGTGAGCACAGGGTCTCTTACTCCTGATGTTCACAGTAGTCCCAGTCGTGTCGCTCGTGTTTGCAGGCCAGGAAGTTGGGGAAGTTGTCTCTCTTGCACTTCATGAGTTTGATGAGGTGGTGTGCGCAGTAATCTCTCTGCTGCACCGGCAACATGGCCTGGTTCATCTGCTCCTGCGACGCCAGCATCACTGAGACACAACACAACACAAGCTGTGATCACAGAGTGTGTTCAACTTTACAGTCCGTTTTATTACATGACAGGAACAGTGAACAAGATATTACCTGGAGTCAAAGTAAAAAACATGATAATAATTATATATATATGTGGGCATAAATTTCAGATCCACAGTCAAACCAAAAATTATTCAGACACCAGATATAATTTAGATTTTTTTTTTGTACTGGTGTGTGCAGGACACTATAGTTCATTTATGAAAGTGAGGAAAGCAAAATAAAGTAAACTGTTACATATTATATCAAAATATTCTTCATACAGTGACTACCAGTAAATTTAATACAAATTTGGGACAAAAAATTATTCCGACACTTGATCATGTTTTGCTTTAGTGTTTTTTCTTTAATTGCTAATGGACCTTTTCACACACAGACTGAAATGAAGCATTACTTGGTGATCGGTTGAGCTAAACTGGTGTTATATAATTGTGTAGTTAAATTTAACAGCTGACAGATATTCAACATAATTCATTTATGAGACAGTCTGACAGAAGGACGGACAAAACCAGAGAAATATCCACTGATTTAATAACTTTGAGTTCTTGACATATTTTATTAACATTTTCTAAACGATAGCGAATAAACTGTGATAATGTGAGAAATGTTGAAGGTGTCTGATTAAATGTTGGTTTGACTGTATGTAATTGAACTGCATGTAAAATATCCATCCATCCATTTGGATTACACCGTTTTAATAAACTAATAAACATCACGTTTGCATATATGTGTCAGTCGCGCATGAAATGAGAGGTAAGATCTCTGTGATAGTATTAATAAACTTGCGTTTAAAATACACAAACAAAAACAGGTTTATATACAAGCCCCATGAATAAAATCAATTCAATCTTTAAACCAATGTTGCTCGTTTCATGGCTAGCCATACTTTAACGAAGTTCATACAATTTGTCTGAATAACTAATTGTTTTCGCAATGAATAGATATATGGTGATTATATCATTCTCATCATTTGTAAGTCGAGTTGGATAAATAAAAGCTTTTTAAATAATTATTCAAATGAAATCTAATAGACACAAATGTGACCCTGGACCACAAAACCAGTCAAATGTCGCACGGGTATATTTGTGGCAATAGCCAACAATACATTGTATGGGTCAAAATTATTGATTTTTCTTTTATGCCAAAAATCATTAGGATATTAAGTAAAGATCATGTTCCATGAAGATATTTTGTAAATTTCCTATCGTAAATATATAAATATTTATCTTTGTGAGTGAATGCAGCACAATTGTGAACATAAATTGACAACTTTAAAGGCGATATTCTCAATGTTTCGATTTTTTTGCACCCTCAGATTCCAGATATTCAAATAGTTGAATCTCGGCCAAATATTGTCCTATCCTAACAAACCATAATCAATGGAAAGCTTATTTATTCAGCTTTCGGATGATGTATAAATCTCAATTTCAGAAAATGTACCCATGTGACTGGTTTTGTGGTCCAGGGTCACAAATGGTTAATAATAAACTAGATTTTGAATGCAGAAATCTAACCTTTTTCATTTATGTATGACTGAAAAACATCACATTAAGTTTATTAGCGTAAAACTGCAAATGCATTGTGTTTTTTGGAAACAATGTTCTTTAGTCAACTCTACATGAAGTTGAGTTGTAATGACACCAACCCAACAAACACTCAGAACTCAGAACTAGACAGACACATTTAGTGGCATATCGGACTCTGACCTAAAGATCGCGGTTCATATTTAGAGAGTTAATAAACCCTGCCGTTGAGGGATAGTGTGTGAAAATGAAGTGTGTTTGAGCGGTCGTGTGTGTCACCTCTCTCCTTCCGCTCGCCGAAGCCCAGAGTCGGGTCATATTCTGACGGTTTCCGCGGGTCCGGTGTCACGTCGCTTTCCGTGATGTAGCTCCGCGCGAGATGAGACCCCATCCTCAACGCAGTATATCACCTCTGACTGCAAAACAGCTTAACGTCCAGCTACAGAGAACTAATATACCGCTTATAATGCAGAAAGCAAATCAATTCTTCACACTGCCATTCGGTCACCTCCAGAAACCAGCAGAAGCTTCCGGTCTGCGCCGGAAGTAAACACGCGCATCGCGTAAAACTCTCCTGAACGCCCTCGACACCAATGATTCCGTTCCGCCTCGAGATCTCCCTAAAAGGCTGTCAAAGATTAACTCGAAAATAAATCGCTGATGTTCATATCACACGTTACATGTATTGCGTGGACGTTAGATTTCAGTTTATATACTAACATAACACACAATTTTCTGCCCTCATCAATAATAAATGTGGTGAAAATCCAGTTTTTAATGTTGTTTATATGTACATGTGGTGTTTTTAATAGACTTTAAGACAAACCATGTAACGTTAACTTGAACTTGGCTTAAATTCATAAGTCGACACCATTGCTGAGTATTTGCAGTGAACCAAAGACTGTCTCAAAAACGAAATCGCTGGTGTTTCTGATGTCACAAACTACCTTGTAACCAATCAGATCAACGTGTGATCGTCAACGAGTGGATCTCTGAGCTGAGAGTGAGTGGAGGCGGGGCTCATTTGCATATTCATAGAACCTTATACTAAATTAGGCAAGGGTGTCAAGTTACATTCAAGCTATTTTAAGACATGAAGACATTTTTTTCCAAGGACAATAACATTTAAATTTGTAAGTCATGTTGGTGATCAACGATTAGTTTTAAGGGATACAATGATTGACTACACAGGGACTTTAATAAAACAGACTTAATTTTGTTTACCTGATGAGCTCATGCTTCTGCCACAGAAATTCAAAAACTAACGGTCAGTGTCGACTCGCTCTGGTTCTCTTCATTTAATGTGTTCATGGATGCATTTATGATTCTTAAAAGATGGCAGACGACAGGATCTGCAAATTTGTTTTGTAGTAAGGATTTAGGCGGCAAATATTTACTTGAGCTTGTTAAGTTAATTAAACCTTTTAAACAAAGTTGAGATTACGGTCTCGTTTTGAAAATCTATTATGGTGACATTTAAGACCCTGATCAAACACAACTGAACCAGAGATCTTTAGAAGTAATTTTACAGACAGGTGTTGGATCAGGCTTGGATCTGAACAGGCAGATCTCCAGGAACAAGATCAGGCACCCTTGAATTAGGCTAAATATAAGAGCAGGCAGGGGGGTATAATTTATTATTACCGTCAGACACACAATCACATCAACACATGTATTTAACAGCATCAACTTATAATTTAATGTGAATAATAGGCTTAAAAGTGTAAAGAGTACCTGAAAAGTAAAGGACCTGGAGTAAACCGTACAATTCACCAATTCCAATACGACTTGAGTAAAAATCTTAGGCCTGGTTTCACAGACAGGGCTTAGATTAAGTCAGGATTAGGCCTTAGTTCAATTAGGACATTTAAGTAGCTTTTATATATGTACTTGCCTTAGAAAAAACAACAACAACAACAACAACAACAACGATGTGCATCTTGATACTTGAACAATGGCACTGACATATTTTAAGATGCTTTCAGTTAAAACGGCTCAAACATGCATTTTAGTCTAGGACTATTTTAAGCCTGGTCTGTGAAACCGGAGATACATCTGATTTTAACAGTTATTAAGACGGCTCAAAGATGCACTAATCCTTAACACCTAAGAGACATGCCAGTGACATGAAACATGAAACTTTCTGAGGAGAGCAATCACATGTTTATTCACTTAAAATAAAACTGAACACTTCAAAATTGCAATGAATCAAGATCAACACAACAGCCTCTTAAACATCTACAGACACTCAAGTCTCAGTTAAGCTCAAGTGTTCAAAAAGAGCATAAGTAAACCAATACCCTTCAAAAAGTTATCTTCAATATAATGGATACATAAACTAATGTTAAGTAAAATTAAGTAGTCAAAGCCTACTTGCACTGGACTTGCCTGCATTCATGTGCTCATCTAATGTATGAAACACCTGCTAATGCACTTGCACTCATGTAAAGTCAAGTGGCCACAAGTGTTTGTGAACAAGGCTAAAACGCACAAAATATACTACCTTCAATTCCCTGTAGATGGAGATATCACTTCTTTTGTAGCAGAAATAAACTGCTGCAGAAAAAGTTAGGTGCCATGCATAATTTAACAAGTAATTGCATTACTCATCACAAATGTATTGGAGTAAAGAGTACATTTACTTATTTTAAAATGTAGAGAGTAAAAGTCTTTGACTCAGTCAAACTACTAAGTAGCCAAAAATATACCTAAGTACAGGAACTAATTACATTTACACCACTGATTCAATTCAATATTTCTGACATTCGTTTCTCGCAGAACTAAAAGAGATTATAATCCCTGTCAGAAAAACAAACAAAAAAAACAACAAACATTGTTTGTTTCTACTATTAAAGGAACAGTTCACCCAAAAATAAAGATTCTGTCATCATTTACTCAAGCTGTTCCAAACCTGTAAGAGTTTCTCTCTTCTGTTGAACACAAAAGAAGATGTTTTGAAGAATATGGGCAACCAAACTGTTGTTGGACCCCATTGACTTCCAGTATGAAAAAATATAAAAATATACTACGGAAGTCAACGGGGCCCACAAACTGTTTGGTTGCCCATATTCTTCATTTTTGTCTCTTTATTTTCAGTCACAAGTGAGTTTCGTCTCTTCTCTCAGGTGTTGGGCTGGTCGAGGAGAGTTGACCTTGATTACTGATAGAGGTCATCATCTCCATCATTTCTGAACTGACCCCCGGAGCCTTGGCCTGACCCTTGACCTCCACCTGACTGAGCCGCTGTAGGAAACCTGACGACGAGGCAAAGAATGAAAGAAAGAGATTATTTACACCACAAAACGAGGTATGATATGAGCTACCTTTGATTTCAATTCAATTCACATTTAATTTGTATAGCGCTTTTCACAATGCACATCGTTTCAAAGCAGCTTTACAGAAAACACACGAGTCCACATTACAATTCACAGTGATCTGTTATCAGAGGAAACTAAGTTATGCATTTCAGAAATGTACATATACAAAATCACAGATAGTAAAAAATGTATTAATTTAAACAATGTAATAATTTAATGCAGAAACAATGAGTGTATTGAAGTAATGAATACTTGTTTGTTAGCAAATGATTATGACATTTAGAAACTGTAGCATTGCTGCATGTTGATTTGTGTGTGTATGTGTTCGAGTACCTGAAGTTCCCAAATCCACGGCTCTGCTGAAGAGTCTGAGCAAACATCTCGTACTTGCGTATGTCGTTATCACTAACAGACCGACGAGCAAATCTCATGGCTTCCTCAAAATGATCCTTCCTGATCTCAGGCACCGGGTCATAATCATCGTCCTGGAAACAGTCATGAAGATATGATGCACAGGTATGAATCACGTGTTTGTATATCACACTCTAAACACACAATATAAAATGTGTAGTGAAAATCCAGCTTTTAATGTTGTTTATATGTGTATGTGGTGTTTTTAATATGCTTTAAGACAAACCATGTGCTAATTCATAAGTCGACACCATTTCTGAGTATTTTCTCCTTAAAACTGCAGTGAACCAAAGACAGTCTCAAAAACACGGTTTGAAATTAGTGATGGCCGGTTCGTGAACGAATCGTTCTTTTGAACCGGTTCTTTTTAGTGAACTGGTCGAACCAGTACACTAAATCGGACTGCATCATTTGAAACAGTTCGCGTCTTGCGTCAGCGCTGATCCACAAGTTAAGTTACTCACTTTCGGACATGAGTCCTGACAGTCCCTTCGACTCAAAATAAACCAATATCCCGGAGTAGGCATATATGTTACTCCAGTAAATCCAACAGTTCACTGAACTGAGATGTGTTGTGCTGAGAGAAGTGATGAGCACGAGCAGATACTGAGCATGCGCGCACTGCCGAACGTACAGGTACAGCGGTTCTCGGATCACCAGTACAGAACTGTGAACTGTTTCTTTCGGACTCGTTCGATACGGAGAACCGATGAGCTGATGAGCTGAGCATGCGTGCAATTTTTTCAGAGGGACGAAATGCATGTTTCTTAAGTATTTTATTGAACATCAATAAGTGTAACAAAATAAAACATGTTAGAAACATGTTTATCACATAGGCTACTGCCTTTTCACTGTATTATTTTAAAGATTGGAAACAATGAATGGATTATAAAACTAAACATTTATTATTATACTAAAACATTATTTTCAGAAACAGATAATTTAATTTCTAGTAAGGTGATATACGTTTTTGACGTAGCCTAAACTCTTTCCAAGGTTTTAAAGGGTGCAAATGTTTATAATGTGTTAATCAAAACATAACGTATTAAACATACTGGAGACATGCATCGAGTTTAGCCTAGTAAGGTTTCAGTAGTTTTCAGCTCACACACAGGCATGCTACGGTTCTCGAGTCAAGAACTGGTTGTTGCAGCAGTTCTCGGATCACCAGCACAGAACCGAGAACTGTTTCTTTCGGACACGTTCGATACGGAGAACCGATGAGCTGGAGAGACTGCGCATGCGTGATCGCACCGTCTCTGAACCGAACTTTCTTTTGGCCAACTGATGCTGTGTTTATATACTGTCTATGTGCTGTGCTGTTATGAGCACGGGCGAACCAATGACTTGAATGAGGGGCCGAATTCGGCGAAATGTAAGTTTATTTAATTGCAAATAAAATAAAAATGATGAAGACCAGTTTATTCACTTTAAGACATGTAAAACATCCGCGTTTGCGCATTGCCTTAGGCCTACTACAGGGTTCATTTTCAAAACGTAAATGTAAGAAACCTATCCAAGATGTTTATGACGATGAGTACTGAAGTTATGATTACAAATGCCTTTATTTGAATGTATATTTATACGCCGGGATGATAGAATTGACGTCATTACGTCATGACGTAAAAGAACTGGTGAACCGGTTTTTTGAACCGGTTCATTGAAACGAACTGTCCGAAAGAACCGGTTCGCGGAAAAGAACCGGACTTCCCATCACTATTTGAAATCGCTGGTGTTTCTGACGTCACAAATACCTTGTAACCAATCAGATCAACGTGTGATCGTCAACCAGTGGATCTCTGAGCTGAGTGAGTGAGTGGAGGCGGGGCTCATTTGCATATTCATAGAACCACGCATACTAAATGAGGCAAGGGTGTCGAGTTACATTCAAGATATTTTAAGGCATGAATAATTTTTATTTTATTCTTTTTGTCAAGATTATTTTAATACAATTTTTTAAATTAGTAATAAAATCTGACATCAATGTTGCTTCTTCATCTTAAATTACTCACAAAAACGACGATTAAACAAACAACAATATTCTTTTAACTAACAAAAAATATTTCCATTCCAACAGTCGCCACATTCATTGTGTGTTCTTCTTTATGCATGTGTGTTTTTCATTGAGTTGTGCATTGTTGTTGGCCAAGACCAGCTTATAAAACAGTCAGCTGTCCTTTAGGAAACCAGGACTTTACCGCTCTCTCTAAATCCGTGTTCAGCACACACACACACACACACGGCTGGAGACAGTGTTTTTCTCACTCACACACACACACACACTCACCATAGCAGTGTCCTTCCGCTCCTGGCGCTGTCTCTCCGCACGGATCTCTGCCTCGATGGCTTCTCTGATGGCCAGCTTACAGGCTCTCTGGCAGATCTCAGTCAGGTCCGCTCCCGAGAAGCCCTCCGTTATCCGGGACAGATACACCAGGTCCACGTCCTGAGGAACACACCGTTAGAGAGTGTGTGCGCGTGCGTGTGTGTGTGTGTGTGTGTGAGAATGACCTTAGCCACTGGGGACTTGCGGAGGTTTGCGCGTAGGATGGCGGAGCGAGAGCCCATGTCAGGGAGAGGGATGTAAATCAACTGGTCCAAGCGGCCGGGTCTCAGGATTGCAGGATCTATGATGTCAGGCCTGTAAGAGCAACAGACGGGATTTGACTCCCTTCCTCACTTGCACTTCTCATGTTGTTGTTTTTTACCTGTTGGTGGCGCCGATGATAAAGACGTTCTTCTTGTCGCTCATCCCGTCCATTTCGGTCAGGATCTGGTTGATGACCCGGTCAGCCGCTCCCCCTGCGTCTCCAGCTCCCCCCCCTCGGGATTTAGCGATGGAGTCCAGCTCGTCGAAGAACAGGATACACGGGGCCGCCTGCCGGGCCTGTTACCACGGCAACACAAGCAGCATGTGAGACCGTTTGAGTGAGAATGCAGTCTCTAAATTCTAAACAGAGTTCAGAACGCTTTGAGTGGTATATACTATATTACTATTATTACTATAAATTAAAATGATTATATTTCAAATAAATGCTTCTTTTGAACTTTCTCTTCAAAGAATCTTGAAAAAAACACTTCCACGCTTTCCAGACTTCATTAAACAACAACCATTTCAACGCTGATAATAATCAGAAATGTTTCTTGAGCATCAAATCATCATATTAGAATGATTTCTGAAGGATCATGTGACACTGAAGACTGGAGTAATGATGCTGAATGCTTTGATCACAGGAATAAATTACACTTTTCAATATATTCACATAGAAAACATTTTAAATTGTAATCATATTTCACAATATTACCATTTAGCGACAGCCTGGTTGGTAATGCGACTCTTCTTTTCAAAACAAACATTATTACTGACCACAAACTTTTCAACAATAGTGTGTATGTAGTCAGTTCTTCTCTTGAAGAATCGCAAGTGGTCACGGGAAAGAGGAAACACATTTGAGAAGCATGATGATGTTAAAACCACATGTAAAACAGCAGGAGTTGGTTCACCTTATCAAACACATCTCTGACGTTTGCCTCTGATTCACCAAACCACATGGTGAGCAGTTCTGGGCCTGCAATCAATGCAAAATATGGAACAGATTACACACACACACACACACACACACACACACACACACACACACACACACACACACACACACACACACACACACACACACACACACTCATCCTATGCTTTTTTAACTTCACTCTTCTCTCTCACACACACACGTACCTTTAATGGACACAAAGTTGGCCTGGCACTCGTTGGCAATGGCTTTAGCTAGTAGGGTTTTGCCACAACCAGGTGGACCGTAGAATAAAACCCCTCGGGATGGAGTCATTCCAAACTTCAGGAATTTATCCGGATACTCCACAGGATACTTAACAGAGAGAGAGAGAGAGAGAGAGAAAGTGAGCAAGAGAATGTGAACGGCCACTTCATACCTGTTGCAGGGCCTAAAAGTAACACTCGCCAAGCGCCAAATGAGTAAAAATCAGTGTTGGTGAGTATGTGAAACGGTGTCAATGGCCAGTAACATTTTTATGAATGTGTGCTGCATCATGATGGAAGTTCAAGCTTTGCCAATTTAAATATTTAAGCTTCAGATGACAGGAACTCAGTTCATTACTTGCTTTGAGGGAAGTTTTCTGTGTGCAAACATCAGAAGCGCCTGCCCAGAAATACACGTTTCAGCTAGCCAATACTTAATTGAGCGCTTTTTCATATCTTGCTCTTGAACAGACATATTCAAACCAAATTATGTCAAAATCGCCGTCTTAGCAAGTGTCCATAGTCAGTTATGTCTCAACTGAGAGTAAAGAGTTGAGAAACAAAATGCATGTGTAACAGTATATTGGATCCGTGCGTTCGCGTCTGCATTTTTAATGTTAATCAAACAACAAAAGACAAAGAACAATCACTCATTGCTGAATTGACAGAATAACTTTTGTAACTTTAATAAGGAGATTAAAAAGTTCGTCGAGACAAACTTTAAGTTGGCTTGAGAAAGTTTGGACCAGAAAGTTTGAATTAAGTTTCAAGTAGTTTGAAGTTTAAATTAGTTTAAAGTTTAAAACGTGTGGTTACACACACACAGACACCCAATACATTTTCTTAAGCCATTGGCAGGTGTGGCCCTGCCTGTTAGTGTGTGTGTGTGTGTGTGGTTTACCTGCACAAGCTCCTGTAACTCTCGCTTCACCTCATCGAGCCCTCCGATGTCCTCCCAGTTCACCTGAGGAACCTCCACTAAAGTCTCTCTCAGCGCAGACGGGTTACTCTGACTGAGAGCCCACTGGAAGAGACAACAGATGCTGCTCACTAATGAGATCTCTCGAATGTGTCAACTGTTGCCGGTAGACAAACAGAACAATAAATGGAAAGCAAATGAACACTTTTGCTTAAGACACATGATTTATTGTGAGGGAAAAAGACCCCAGTAATCTCAAACGATGAGTTCCAAAAGAGATAAATAAGTGTATTTACAGTTTGGAGTATGACAATAAACCCAGAAAAAACATGGTTGTAATAAAAATAAACGTACAACATTAAACCCACGGTAGGAAAAATAGTTTAAATGCTTCTGCGTTGGCTTGCAGAACTATTGCTTTCCCCCAGAGAAGCTTTTCATTTGCTCGCAAAAGCACTGAAATATAGTTTTTCCTTCCATCTCATATTATTTTCATCACAAAAGTTTTGTGAGAGAACGGATTGAAATACAAATCATCCTCCCATCCGTTTTTTATTTTTTATCACCATGTCCCTTTAGTGGCTTCCTACTACATCTCTCCCTCAAGTGAATTCATTAATTTTTCTCATTTTGTCTCTTTTCATTTCTCCCAACGAATTTAAGCAGAAACATCTGATAAAAATTGATAATTAAATGCATCATCAAGATCTCTGTCATGTCTGTGGATCAATGAAAGAGCAACATCTGAGTAAGAGATTGGTCGTCTGCTTCCGAGTGTGTGAGCGCTGAAGCTGACCTTGAAGTCATCCATGGTGACGGCCAGTGAGTTGAGGAGTTCTGCATCGATACTGTCGTCCTCCAGGTCGATTAAGGTCATCTTTTTGCGGATGGCCTGCAGCGCTGCCTCTGAACACAGAGCGGCCATATCTGCTCCCACATGCCCGTGCGTTTCAGCCGCAATCTGTCATACACAGAGCCAGTTATGAGATATCTAGGCATGAATAAAACCAGGGGTTCATCGCGCCTCCCCGCTCTGCACAGTTTGTATGTCTCTCTTATCTAACACCTGATTCAGATCATGATCTCGTGCCATGAACTCGGGTGCGTCCCGATTGACAGGGTCCCTATGCAGTGTTCACTAATCCTTAAACACGGGATATCCATTTTCACTTAAATTCCCCCTGTGGTCAATCATTTTATCCCTTAAAACTCATCTTTGATCACCAAAATAACATATTTAAAAGTCAAGCCTTAAAATATCTTGAATATAACTCAACACCCTTGCCTCATTTAGTATACGCGGTTCTATGAATATGCAAATGAGCCCCGCCTCCACTCACTCAGCTCAGAGATCCACTCGTTGACGATCACACGTTGATCTGATTGGTTACAAGGTAGTTTGTGACGTCAGAAACACCAGCGATTTCAAAGCGTGTTTTTGAGACTGTCTTTGAAAATACTCAGCAATGATGTCGACTTATGAATTTACACATGGTTTGTCTTAAAGCATATTAATAACACCACATAGACACATAAACAGCATTAAAAGCTGGATTTTCACCACAGGGGGACTTTAAAAAACTCCCTTAACTTAAGTCGCGCACATTAGAGGAGTTTAAGGTGCCATAATATGCTTCTGTAAATAAATTACCATGCTTTCATTTAATATGCATGTGTATATTTCGTTATATTAAACATTTATTTTTGTCTTATTCAACCCGTAGTCATCACTGACTTGTAACTGTCGTGTCTCACACACTTTACTCGCACGAACAGCCACATAAACACACCTGTTTTGGATTAGATATTTAATACCCTTGGAAGTCCACTAGGCAGTGCACTAACGGTTGAATGTAACACACCCCTCAACTGAGCATGACCGATAAGAGAGACAGAGCGGGGAGGTGAAGGACTGGGATTGGGAAAACCCCTGAATTAGACCTCCATCACTCTCTGGTTCTCACCCGCTCCAGGTCCACATCTTCCCATAGTTTCATGTTCTTGGTGTGAATCTGTAAAATCTCCAGCCTGCCGGTGGAATCAGGGATGCCAATGTCAATCTCTCGATCAAAACGACCTGCAGAGAGGAGACAAACCAACACTTACAGCTGACCTTTCTTTAGAGAGTGCGTTTTGGGCCATTCGGGGTTTCAATTTAACACCCGCAAACCCGCCAAATGCAGGTAAAAATCACTGGCCAATGTGGCGTGTTGCTTTATTATGTTTACTCACTTTGCTGGGGGAGTTCGTGTAAACCAAATCTGCACAGATTTAGAGCAAATACTGAACTCGTGAGTCACCGTGATATATTAAATACCACGTATTGCGCAGAATCTCCTCATATCTGGCTTACTTGAACATTAAAGTCACAACGCAACAGCGTTGCATTGAAGCAACAGCGTAGATTAAAAAGCATTTGGTTAACAGAAAAGACTGTGATTTTCCAACATCCTACTTTTTTATGTTCTTTGTACAGTATTGATCTGTCCATCTAAAACACCTTTTTGGTGAAAAGGGTGAGGGTGAAAGAGGAAGGAGGAGATGCTGGATGATAGGATTTTGTTTGAATAAAAATAATAATAAAAATATCAAAATATATATATATAATTTTTGGGGGATTTCATAATTAATTTCTATGTATTCCAAGCTTTGATAATATTGTATTATTTACAGTCATGCCAATAAAGCAATTTTGAATTGAATCAAATGAATATTCATACATATAAGAAACAAATATCTATAAATATATAAGAAAAAGGAGAGAAAAAAAGAAATAAACTGGATTAATCTGGTTTATTTCTCTTTTTTTTTTGTCTAGTAGAAGTTCTGAATGGCCGGTAACTTAAAAATGTAGTAGCCAAATATAGTAGCAAAAACGTAGTAGCCGGCATGAATGTCTATTATATGTGCATGTGTGTGTGTGTGTGTGTGTGTGTGTTCGCACCGAAGCGGCGTAGAGCGGGATCCACACTGTTGGGTCTGTTGGTGGCCGCCATCACCACCACATGAACACGCTGCTTCAGGCCGTCCATCAGCGTAAGCAGCTGAGACACGATCCTGCGCTCGACCTCGCCGTGAGTCTGCACACATCAGCCATTACACCTCTGACACACAGCAGACCGTCCACAGTCACATCACACACACACCCGCCTCTCCTCACCTTCTCTCGCTTCGGAGCGATCGCATCCAGCTCATCGATGAAGATGATCGCAGGGGCGTTCTTCTCCGCCTCCTCGAAAGCTTTTCTCAGGTTGCTCTCAGACTCCCCTGCGAGTTTGCTCATGATTTCAGGACCTGGGGAACATTATTCATAACATTATATATTTCTCTATATATGTATGTTTATGTTGCATGCATGAATGTATCTGAAAGGGGCTGAATATTTCTGATATTCATATTGAGTGATAAAAGCATTGCTTATGCATGTTGTCGTCGACATGTCGTCGTTGTTTATGAAACGATTTTCTCAGCTTTTTTTTCAAAATGTTTTTTTTTTTTTACGAAACGGCCACATTCAAGTGTTGAAAAAAAAAAATATATATATATATATATATATATATATATCAGCTTTTTGTTCAAAATGTTGTTTTACGAAACGGCCACATTCAAAAGTGTAAAAAAAAAAAAAAACATTTTCTCAGCTTTTTGTTCAAAATGTTGTTTTTTTTACGAAACGGCCACATTCAAGTGTTAAAAAAAAAGAAAAAAAAAAGATTTTCTCAGCTTTTTGTTCAGAATGTTGTTTTTTTACGAAACGGCCACATTCAAGTGTTTAACCTGTTAACCGTTGCCAGTGCGTCAGCGCACTGAAGCGTTTTTTTTTATATATAGTTCAAAGTTACTAAGTTAAAAGATATAAGACTCAAGTTTCAGTATTTGACCACTATTGTATTCTGAGAAACTTATAGCGACAGTTATTTCTTAATTTGTCTCAGGAGTTATGAAATGAAAAAATGAGTCGATACCTTTAATATGAATTATGCGCGTCAGCCGCTTTCATTCATAAAAAAACTCCCGTGCTGTCGTCATGACAGCGATACACAAAACAACGTCCATTCAGAATGTTGTTTTTTTACCAAACGGCTACATTCAAGTGTTTTAAAAAAAAAAACATTTTCTCAGCTTTTTGTTCAAAATGTTTTTTTACGAAACGGCCACATTCAAGTGTATAAAAAAAAAAAAAAAAAAACCCGCTTTTTGTTCAGAATGTTGTTTTTTTACGAAATGGCCACATTCAAGTGTTTAAAAAAAAAAAGATTTTCTCAGCTTTTTGTTCAGAATGTTGTTTTTTTACGAAACGGCTACATTCAAGTGTTTAAAAAAAAAAAAGATTTTCTCAGCTTTTTGTTCAAAATGTTTTTTTACGAAACGCCCACATTCAAGTGTAAAAAAAAGAAAAAAAAAAAAAAAATTTCTCAGCTTTTTGTTCAAAATGTTTTTTTTTTACGAAACGGCCACATTCAAGTGTATATAAAAAAAAAAAAAACGCTTTTTGTTCAGAATGTTGTTTTTTTACGAAACGGCTACATTCAAGTGTTAAAAAAAAAAAAAGATTTTCTCAGCTTTTTGTTCAAAATGTTTTTTTACGAAACGCCCACATTCAAGTGTAAAAAAAAAAAAAAAAAAAAAAAAAACATTTTCTCAGCTTTTTGTTCAAAATGTTGTTTTTTTACGAAACGGCCACATTCAAGTGTATATAAAAAAAAAAAAAAAACGCTTTTTGTTCAGAATGTTGTTTTTTTACGAAACGGCCACATTCAAGTGTTTAAAAAAAAAAAAGATTTTCTCAGCTTTTTGTTCAGAATGTTGTTTTTTTACGAAACGGCCACATTCAAGTGTTTAAAAAATATATTTTTTTTCAGCTTTTTGTTCAGAATGTTGTTTTTTTACGAAACGGCCACATTCAAGTGTTTAAAAAAAAAAAGATTTTCTCAGCTTTTTGTTCAAAATGTTGTTATTTTACGAAACGGCCACATTCAAGTGTTTAAAAAAAAAAAAGATTTTCTCAGCTTTTTGTTCAGAATGTTGTTTTTTTACGAAACGCCCACATTCAAGTGTAAAAAAAAAAACAACAACATTTTCTCAGCTTTTTGTTCAAAATGTTTTTTTACGAAACGGCCACATTCAAGTGTATATAAAAAAAAAAAAACGCTTTTTGTTCAGAATGTTGTTTTTTTACGAAACGGCCACATTCAAGTGTTTAAAAAAAAAGATTTTCTCAGCTTTTTGTTCAGAATGTTGTTTTTTTTACGAAACGGCCACATTCAAGTGTTTTTAAAAAAAAAAGAAAAAAAAAGATTTTCTCAGCTTTTTGTTCAGAATGTTGTTTTTTTACGAAACGGCCACATTCAAGTGTTTAACCTGTTAACCGTTGCCAGTGCGTCAGCGCACTGAAGCGTTTTTTTTTATATATAGTTCAAAGTTACTAAGTTAAAAGATATAAGACTCAAGTTTCAGTATTTGACCACTATTGTATTCTGAGAAACTTATAGCGACAGTTATTTCTTAATTTGTCTCAGGAGTTATGAAATGAAAAAATGAGTCGATACCTTTAATATGAATTATGCGCGTCAGCCGCTTTCATTCATAAAAAAACTCCCGTGCTGTCGTCATGACAGCGATACACAAAACAACGTCCATTCAGAATGTTGTTTTTTTACCAAACGGCTACATTCAAGTGTTTTAAAAAAAAAAAACATTTTCTCAGCTTTTTGTTCAAAATGTTTTTTTACGAAACGGCCACATTCAAGTGTATAAAAAAAAAAAAAAAAAAAAACCCGCTTTTTGTTCAGAATGTTGTTTTTTTACGAAATGGCCACATTCAAGTGTTTAAAAAAAAAAAAGATTTTCTCAGCTTTTTGTTCAGAATGTTGTTTTTTTACGAAACGGCTACATTCAAGTGTTTAAAAAAAAAAAAGATTTTCTCAGCTTTTTGTTCAAAATGTTGTTTTTTTACGAAACGGCCACATTCAAGTGTTAAAAAAAAAGAAAAAAAAAAGATTTTCTCAGCTTTTTGTTCAGAATGTTGTTTTTTTACGAAACGGCCACATTCAAGTGTTTAACCTGTTAACCGTTGCCAGTGCGTCAGCGCACTGAAGCGTTTTTTTTTATATATAGTTCAAAGTTACTAAGTTAAAAGATATAAGACTCAAGTTTCAGTATTTGACCACTATTGTATTCTGAGAAACTTATAGCGACAGTTATTTCTTAATTTGTCTCAGGAGTTATGAAATGAAAAAATGAGTCGATACCTTTAATATGAATTATGCGCGTCAGCCGCTTTCATTCATAAAAAAACTCCCGTGCTGTCGTCATGACAGCGATACACAAAACAACGTCCATTCAGAATGTTGTTTTTTTACCAAACGGCTACATTCAAGTGTTTTAAAAAAAAAAACATTTTCTCAGCTTTTTGTTCAAAATGTTTTTTTACGAAACGGCCACATTCAAGTGTATAAAAAAAAAAAAAAAAAAAAACCCGCTTTTTGTTCAGAATGTTGTTTTTTTACGAAATGGCCACATTCAAGTGTTTAAAAAAAAAAAGATTTTCTCAGCTTTTTGTTCAGAATGTTGTTTTTTTACGAAACGGCTACATTCAAGTGTTTAAAAAAAAAAAAGATTTTCTCAGCTTTTTGTTCAAAATGTTTTTTTACGAAACGCCCACATTCAAGTGTAAAAAAAAAAAAAAAAAAAAAAAAAATTTCTCAGCTTTTTGTTCAAAATGTTTTTTTTTTACGAAACGGCCACATTCAAGTGTATATAAAAAAAAAAAAAACGCTTTTTGTTCAGAATGTTGTTTTTTTACGAAACGGCTACATTCAAGTGTTTAAAAAAAAAAAAGATTTTCTCAGCTTTTTGTTCAAAATGTTTTTTTACGAAACGCCCACATTCAAGTGTAAAAAAAAAAAAAAAAAAAAAAAAACATTTTCTCAGCTTTTTGTTCAAAATGTTGTTTTTTTACGAAACGGCCACATTCAAGTGTATATAAAAAAAAAAAAAACGCTTTTTGTTCAGAATGTTGTTTTTTTACGAAACGGCCACATTCAAGTGTTTAAAAAAAAAAAAGATTTTCTCAGCTTTTTGTTCAGAATGTTGTTTTTTTACGAAACGGCCACATTCAAGTGTTTAAAAAATATATTTTTTTTCAGCTTTTTGTTCAGAATGTTGTTTTTTTACGAAACGGCCACATTCAAGTGTTTAAAAAAAAAAAGATTTTCTCAGCTTTTTGTTCAAAATGTTGTTATTTTACGAAACGGCCACATTCAAGTGTTTAAAAAAAAAAAAGATTTTCTCAGCTTTTTGTTCAGAATGTTGTTTTTTTACGAAACGCCCACATTCAAGTGTAAAAAAAAAAACAACAACATTTTCTCAGCTTTTTGTTCAAAATGTTTTTTTACGAAACGGCCACATTCAAGTGTATATAAAAAAAAAAAAACGCTTTTTGTTCAGAATGTTGTTTTTTTACGAAACGGCCACATTCAAGTGTTTAAAAAAAAAGATTTTCTCAGCTTTTTGTTCAGAATGTTGTTTTTTTACGAAACGGCCACATTCAAGTGTTTTAAAAAAAAAAGATTTTCTCAGCTTTTTGTTCAGAATGTTGTTTTTTTACGAAACGCCCACATTCAAGTGTAAAAAAAAAAAAAAAAGATTTTCTCAGCTTTTTGTTCAGAATGTTGTTTTTTTACGAAACGGACACATTCAAGTGTAAAAAAAAAAAAAACTCAGCTTTTTGTTCAAAATGTTTTTTTTTTTTAATGAAACGCCCACATTCAAGTGTTGAAAAAAAAAAGAAGCTAAAATAAAACTTTATGTTCTTTAAAAGAAGACGCTCTGTTCTTTCTTCTGATATATTGCACGTTCAGATATTCATACAACAAAATATTGTCCAAGTTTTGTTCTCATCCAATGATGTCAGTGCAGTCAGTTTGATAATATTAAGTGTCTTTTAGCGCTCTCAGTGCCAGACTGTGTGTTTGTACCATTGATGAGAAAGAAGAAAGCTCCCGTCTCATTGGCTACAGCTCGAGCCACCAGTGTTTTCCCCGTCCCGGGAGGACCGTACAGCAGGATCCCCCTCGGAGGCTGAGGAACCACAGCGAGGGATTTTCTTTATTTAGAAACGGACATGATGTCTAGATGAGTGTTATATAGTGCGATTCTTGCCTTCACTCCGATGGCTTTGAACAGGCCGGGGTGTCTGAGAGGAAGCTCCACCATCTCTTTAATCTGGGCCAGCTGTTTCCGACAGCCCCCGATGTCATCGTACCCGATGTCATTCAGACTCTCCTCCTCATCCTGACACCGGCGACATATCACATCATCACGTGGTGTAGCGCTACAATGGAGAAAGCGTACAGGTGTGATGACCTCACACTCACCTCTCGTTTGATTGGTTCTCCCTCGCAGTGGACGATGGTATCCGGGGCAACGATGCAGTGAGGGGCGGGGTCTGTCTCCACCACTTTAAACTCCACTGCTCTCATGCCTCCTCTCACCAGGAAAATATCGCCTGCGGAAAGAGTCAAAATACACTAAATCATGTTCAGTTCTGGTGCATAATGGGAAATGTTGTGTAGACCAGCGGGTGTGTAGTAATCTAGTCCATCTCTGTTGCATTGTTGTTATTGTTAACAAAAAGAAAACTATTACAAAAAAAATATTAATTGAAATAAAGCTGTAGTAAAAAAAAAATTTAAAAAAGGTTTACCTGGCAGCTAATCAAAATAAAATATTAAATAAAGCATTGTTATTGTTAACAGAACTGAAAGTATTGAAAATCATGTTTTATTAATTGAAATAAAGCTGTAGTAGAATAAACTATAAATATCAGATGAAAAACCTTAAAGGAAAAAAAAGAGAAAGGTTTTCTTGTCAGCTAATCAAAATAAAATAAGCTGAAGTAATAAAACTGAAATAAAAAATACTTAAAAAAAAATTGAAATAAATAGAAATATATTTTTTAGTAAAATAATAATTGGCTGGTTAATTGGCCAATAATTTGAAATTATTAATTAATAATACAATAATAAAAATAAGTAAAAAAATGGCATAAAATTACAAACTAATAATAAAATTAAAAGTAAAAAAAATTAATAGTAAAATAATAATTGGCAGATTAATTGGACAATATTTTGAGAATATTGGCATTGATTGAAAGTTTGTTTGATTGAAATTCCTCAATTTGGCAGTGATGGAAAATACATAGAAATAAATATATGAAAATATTAAAAAACGGCATAACATTACAAACTAAAATGAAAATGAAAACTGAAAATATAAAATTAAAAGCTAATCAAAGCATAAACAAATACTAGAATAGTTTAAAAATGTTAGTAAAATAATAATAATCGGCAGATTAATTGGCCAACATTTTCAAATTATTGGCATTGAGTTCCTCAATAAATCTGCATTGATGGATGCGATGCATATGCGTCTTTCCAAACCTTTCTGGTAATAAGCGTGCAAAATAAAGATGTTGCAAACATATTACAAAAACCCTGGCTTATCGTCTAATCCTTTCCTAAACCTGCTTCTTATCTAAACCCCAGCTGTTCAAATGTCAATCTAAAGCTCAAAGCAGATTCAGAACAAACACTCATTATCAAACCTAAACCCGTGTGCAGAACTGACTGACTGAGTGTATGTGTGTGTGTGTGTGTGTGTGTACCTTTGTGGACCGGTCGGTAGGCCTCCAGAAAATACGGCTTCAGGAAAACATCGAACAGGTTTCCCGTCAGCCCCTCGATAGTGTCGTCAATGGGAAGAACGTGGATGCGCTTCCCATATTTCACATCTGGACAGGCGTGGATGCTACACACACACACACACACACACACACACACACGTGTGAGTACCACAGTAGATTTGGCTTTAACACTTAGAGAGAAACAGTTTGAAATGAATGTATGTAATGGTGTTGCTGGGAAATGCAGAGGCAGCAGTAAAGCCTGATGTCATCATGATGTCACCTGATGACATCACCGAGACGCACGCGCAGGTTGTTGCGTGTGACCCTGTTCATGCGCACGCGCTCGTTGCCACACGTCTCGTCAGTGAGAACAATGCAGACCGTCTGTCTCCGTTTCCGACCGCGCAGCACCACGGTGTCTCCACGAAACATCTGCAGCTCCTCCATCTTAACCTGACACACACACACACACACACACACACACTATTACAAATAAACAGGGCTTGACATTAACACCCGCCAGTTGGATTTTACGCAGTCACTCCTACTAGCCACTTTGGTGGGTTGAATTTTAGAAATAATATACTTTTTCACTTGTTTTCTTTTAAAAAGGCAATGTAGTGTTGTCAAAAATATTGATTTTTCGATACATATCTGAAACGCTACTTTACTCATATTCGCCAATACTCATTTTCCGCAGATCAGACACATGATACCAGCTGCTCTTTCTCTCTCATCTCTCCGACAGCGAGTCAGCATTTATTTACTGTTGTGCGACACACAAACCCGCCTCTCCTCACTCACTCGCTTCATTTGCTCTGGATGAATATTGTTGCTGTTACAGGCCTTGAATTTGGGCATGGGATTGTGCGTATTGCACATCATTTTGCTCTCACACCCAAAGTGCGTCACATAAAGCCTCCTCTCAGCACTAAACTGAGTTATTTTTCGCTGCTTATTGCGATTAAACAGTCAAAAACACACAAAATAATGTCAAAATGGAAGTCTTGTTTTAGGTGAATGTAAACAGTTGAGAAAGAAACACGTGTGTATCAGTACAATGGATCAGTGCGTCCGGTCTTAAAGTGACAGCAGCCTAATTATGCCTAATATATAATACAAATATCTATTTGGATACAAAAATCACAGAGTTAAGGCGGCGCATCTCTGTAAACCTAAACAAGAGGGAGGTCTGGCACCCCCAGACTTTCGTCTTTATTACTGGGCTTCTCACATCAGACACATTTCAGTGTGGTTGGACGATCATAGTGTTCCTCCAAATAATTTGTGATCAGTGTTATCCCTACAATCCGGGAGCGCTGATTCTCTCTCCCGTAACTCTGAATCATTCCATCTTTAATAGTAATATCATAATTGGGAATATACATCAGATCTGGAACAGATAAAAGAACATTTCAAGATAAAGTCCCTTTCATTTCTAACTCCTATGACTAAGAATCCATCATTTACGGCATCGAGATTAGATGGGACCTTTACGCAATGGGAAGAACTGGGTATACGTACTATAGGAGATCTTTTCTTTGATGGGGTTCTGGCATCCTTTAGTCAACTGCAACAGACATTTAAACTTCCACAGAGTCATTTTTTATTTTATTTCTGCAGATTATGTATAATATGCGTGCTCATACACCTTCATTGGATATTACATCACCCTCAATTATTGATAAATGTCTTGATCAGTGTAAAGGAAGTAAAAAGGCATTATCGATTATGTATAACTTGCTGCAATCCTTTAATTCTCCCTCTACAAGATTTCTTAAGGAGGACTGGGAGAAAGAACTATAATAAAGTGGAAATTTCTGAGGAAACTTGGCAGAAGAGATTATGAAGATATTAATGAACATTCTATCAGTTCCAGACACTGCCTTATTCATTTAAGGTCATTCACAGACTGCGTTATTCAAAGAAGAAGTGTTTCGACCCATTGTTTTGTTTTTTTGCTCCAAGATACAGAGTTATTGGAATGAAATTTTTTGATGTGCGTTCAGAAACGTTTAGGGTGCAAATGCAGCCGGACCCGGCACTCATCATTCTGGGACTTTCTGAACACATGCATCCATCGTCAGGAGCACCAACTGCTAGAATCTAGTTTAATTACGGCCAAGAAGTTACTCCTGTTGTTCTGGAAGAAAAAGGAGGCTCCTGCTCTTCTGCCAAGTTTAAGTGTGAGCACTTAACCTCATAAAAAAAAAAAAAAAAGATTTCCTCTTCCTTTAATCCTCCCTTATCGGGCTTATGCTGAACAATGCCTGAACTTTGTATTTTGAGCACTTCTTGTGTTGTTTTTGCCTCTTCACGGTGACTCGCTTTAATTTAGTCCTAAATTGTAAGTCGCCTTGGACAAAAGCGTCTGCTAAATGACTAAATGTGAATGTGTAAATGTCCTACTGTCAAGTTATGGCTTGGAGAGATGTCTTCTACTGTACATTCGGAACAAATTAGAGACTGTTTGAAGGGAGGATTTGAGCAGTTTGACACTCTTGATGGAAACCAAGTGGATTAATGCACAATTTTGTTAATGTAACGTTTTAACATTCCTTCATCATACTTTTCAAGTCAATGCAAACAGGACGGGGATGGGATGGTTTGTTTATATGTTTTTTTTTTTATAATTATTATTATGTATTATTGGTAAAGAGACATCTGTAAGATTGTAAATTCATCTTAAAAAAAAATTTAAAAAATGTCTTCCAATAAAACTTACTTGACAAAAACAAAAATATATCTATCTGGCATGGTATCCCCATTTCCCCCATGGTATCGAAGTCAAAATTGTGGCTTGTAACTTTGAAAACCACTAGCCAGAGCGACTGCTGAGCAAACCAGTTAATGTCAAGCCCTGAAAATAAAGGGTCTTTATTGGCATCTATGGAAACTTTCCATTGCACAAAAGTTCACAAGAAGAAAACAATGGTTCTTATATAAGAACTGTTCACTGAACGGTACTTTGGCTAACCGAAAACGGTTCTTCTATAGCATCGCTGTAAGACCTAACCTTTTTAACCTTATTTTTCTAAGAGTGTGGGAAGCACACACACAACCATAGACACATTACCTGTGACAAGCACACAATACTGTTGTCCTCATTGGTGGCTTCATCCACGACCAGTCGATTCGGCCGAATCTTCTGTTTCAGAATAGCAGTGGAGTAATCCTCCGACTTTGGACTGTTCAACACACACACACACACACAATCCAATTTTCCACAACATTAATAATACACAGGGAAGTACATGCACGACTCTTTACAAAAGCCAAGTCAGCACATGTGTAAGAACTCACCGCTGTTGTTTCTCTGAATCTTTCTTCAGAATCAGTCATATTGAAAATCATGGCATATAAATATTACAGTAGACTGCACAATAATATGACACTAAACAGCACAAGAACAGTGACAACAGACCGCATAAAATGTCACTTTATACTCATCAACTTCCAGAAACTGGCAGAATTAAATCATTTTAAATGCAAAAGTCAATTTGAGGGAACGGTTTCAGTCAGAAAACACTATATAGACACTGTATAACAAATATATGTATACTGTAAATATAACAATTATATAGTGTATATATATATTATTTATAACAGATCAATAATATAAAACTGAGAAAAATGCAGTATATTGGTCCATAAGGTTCAAGCCATTTTATAACCAAGTTTTAATGAGAATGAAACATGAAAACAGTTCTTGATCGCACTAATGTGAACACACACACACACACACACACACACAAACACACACTGCTGTCTGGTCTCCTGTTTCTTCATGTGACACTGGTCTGTTTTTAGAGCAAAGTTATGTCTACTGCCAAGATCAAACTACCAAAACAAACACACTCACACACACACACACACACACACACACACACATTACTTTTCACGATCAAACCTTATGAATCAGCAGAAAAAGATCCTTATAAACACTATAACACTCTACAACGATCTGAAATATTTAACTAAAGATCGTGTTTTAGACAAATGTTACCTACACAGTCTAAACACACACACAAACAAACACACTCCCGCACCCAAAGCTCAGCGTGTGCACTCACTCTGAGGCTCCAGCGGCGGGCATGGCGGAGGAAGAGAGCCTGTTCTGGGGTCGAGACGAACACAAACCAGCCTATCCTTATCCCAGAGGTCAGGAGTCCCGCTCGAGTGGGCAGTCCTCAGTTCAGTGCAGCGCTCTCGCTGACCGCATGCTCCATGCCGACGAGGTGTGTGTGTGTGTGTGTGGCACGTCTGAAACCCATCCCCTCGCGTATAAATCATATTCTGTGCACGTTACATGCACATGGACACAAAACACTGAGGAATTGTCAAACTATTTCAAAGTTTTCCTTTGTTTTTGAATGTGTTTGCCCACTTTCCCTCCCAGCTCATTCCAGACATTCCTCTCTCCTTCATCCAACAAACACACACACACACACAGATTCATAAACACAAGTCATATGGAATGTTCTTTTTAATGCCTGTAATCGAAAAGCTTTCAGTTTTCTCATTACAAAGCGAGAAGACACACAGAAACAACTGCTGTTCAGTTCGATCAGCCTGAGACTGAAGCTCCTCGGAAACTGAACATTGAAGTGTGTAACGTTGGAAAAGAGCGCAATGAAGAAACACTTGGATATTCAATGACTTGCACAACGATTGGACACTCCCAGCATCTACATTCATCGAGGCGGGCGCCGGTCTAATGTTCACTTGTTTTGGCTGACGGTACACATATATAATAATAACCCTGATGACATTTACAATCGGGTCCCAGCCTGAATCGTTTTACTTCTATGCTGGCAAACCCTTGAATATTAGATCTCAGCGGCTGTAGCTTCTCTTCCATATGTGTTTATTACACTCGCTAAAACCGGAGGACATTTCTAATATCGTTAAGGGTTTGTTGACATTCTACTTCATTATTAAGAGGTTCATCATGGAGGCTTGATCAACATTGCAATGACTTCCAGCTTTGTGTGTGCTCTTAAAGGGATACTCCACTTTTTTGGGAAATGGACTCATTTTACAACTCCCCCAGAGTTAAACAGTTGAGCCGATCTCCGGGTCTGGCGGTACCACTTTTAGCATAGCTTAGCATAGATCATTGAATCGGACAAGACCATTAGCATCTCTCTCAAAAAAATGACCAAAGAGTTTCGATATTTTTCCTATTTAAAACTTGACTCTTCTGTAGTTACATCGTGTACTAAGACCGACGGAAAATGAAAAGTTGCGATTTTCTAGGCTGATATGGCAAGGAACTATACTCTCATTCCTGCGTAATAATCAAGAAACTTTGCTGCCGTACCATGAGTCCAGCAGGCGTAATGATATGACGCAGCGCCTGAAAATAGTCCCCAGCTCCGTAACTTCCAACGTGACCGGGACTAAGTTTGTCTAACCTATTAGACCAGTTTTCAGGCGCTGCATAATATCATTACGCCTGCTGGACAAGCAAAGTTTCTTGATTATTACGCAGGAATGAGAGTATAGTTTCTAGCCATATCAGCCTAGAAAATCGCAACTTTTCATTTTCCGTCGGTCTTAGTACACGATGTAACTACAGAAGAGTCAAGTTTTAAATAGGAAAAATATCGAAACTCTTTGGTCATTTTTTTTGAGAGAGATGCTAATGGTCTTGTCCGAATCAATGATCTATGCTAAGCTATGCTAAAAGTGGTACCGCCAGACCCGAAGTTCGGCTGAATGGATTCGAAAACGGTAGAACTCAACTGTTTAACTCTGGGGGAGTTGTAAAATGAGCCTATTTCCCAAAAAAGTGGAGTATCCCTTTAAAGGGACAGTACACCCAAAAATGAACATTCTGTCATCATTTACTCAAGTTGTTCCAAACCTGTATGAGTTTCTTTCTTCTGTCGAACACAAAAGAAGATATTTTGAAGAATATGGGTAAACAGTTTTTTCTTCATACTATAGAAGTCAATGGGTCTATCAACTGTTTGGTTGCCCATATTCTTCAAAATATCTTCTTTCGTGTCCAACAGAAGAAAGAAACTCATACAGGTTTGAACCAACTTTTGGGTGTACTGTCCCTTTAAGAGCAACATTAGACCATAAACCTCTGCGCATTTCAGGCATAAACGTCATAAAAACGAAGATACTATTTTGTAAACAGACATACAAAGAAATAAATAAATTGACAGTTTGAGGAACTACAACTGTCAGGCAAAACCAAGGTTCCTGTAATCTGAACTCAGATTGAGCTATTGCACAGAGCAAACTCATTCAGCCTCGAGTGACAGAACCAGTAACAGTCCCGTTTACACGTGTGACGGTCCATCCGGATACGTGCAATTGTTGCTAATAATGTTAGCAATCCACATCCAAGTCAGTTTGTTAAATGGACCCTTCCATTATTATTTGATTGTTTTACACAAGTTGTGTTCTCAGTTCCCACAATATTTAACAACAGTGATATCTGATGGGCTGAGATATACTTTACAGACCGTGAAGTTCAAGAGCTGCATGGCTTCGGACACATTCTGCAACTGCTGGTGAAGGAATATCTTCATTGCTTCGCAACTTGGACTTCACCTCAAAAATGATTGCTATTTACAAAAAAAAAAGTTATGCGCAGTCATCATCACTGGTGATATTCCACAATGATACGGCTGGCGAATCCCAGGTTAAAGGAGTCAAAGTCACTTGCAGGCTTTAAAGGGAAATCCTCTGCGAGATGCGTCCACTTGATTGTGTGATAAACGCACATGACGATGCAAGAGCGCCGGATGGAACATTGGATGTTCTAAGTTCCGTTTTAGAACGTCAGGGAAAAAGAACGCAGTCCGTCGCTGAAGGAAGACGAGGGAATCCGTGTCATTGCAAAAGAGTTATTAAGTCAAGAACAAACATCCAGTCAGAATTGATGTCTCTCAAACTGTAACCAGACAGTGTTTTTGTTTTTTTTATTACATTGGAGGACATTTTTAACAAAAAGTCAATGTGTGCTGTGGAAAACATCCAGCCTCTGTTTGGTTTCAGTGGCAATATTGAAACCAGTGAGGACACTGAGAAAAGATGTTCTGCCCTCTAGTGGACTGAAGAAGATCTGCAGAAAAAACTCCACTTGATGGAATGAATTCAGGGTCAAAGGTCACGAACAGTGGTCTCCATCAGAGCTGAATTAACTCCACAGAGCCAAAAAATGGCTTTTCAAAAAAAAATGGGTGATGCTTCTTAAAAAAAAAACTCTTTTTAATCTTCTTTGTCCCAAAATCTCTCCATACTTCATTTTCTGTTTAGGTTCAACGGCAGTTTGAAAAAAAAATCTATATACATTTGTATGTGTGACTACGCGTGTGAGGGAAGCGAGAAATGTTCGGGACGTCCTGAACATGTTTTTTATGAACACGTGGGTTCTGGGACTAGTACTGTTTGGTAAAAGTACATGCGAGTTGCTTTGTCCTGTACAATCGCTTCATATATGATGCGCGTGTGTGTGTATCAGCAGAAACCTTGGTCTTCTTGGAAGTGTGTCCTCTGCAGGACCTTGACGTGTCTCTCGTAGATCTTGAGGGCGGGGCCGAGTCTGATTGACAGGCCCGTCAGCACATCGTTCCTCTGCATCAGAAGAAGGGACTTCCCATCAATCTCCTGTCAGGAACACACATTCAGTCTTTAACTCGTGTCTCCATTCCATGCAAATACTAGTGCAATATTTTACGCCAAAATAAAGGAGGAAGGTTTTTTATTAATTATTATTAAAAATTACATTCCCCAATTGCATAATTCAACTCTGAATCAACATGCAGCAATGCTACAGTTTTTGAACAAATTCATTACTTCAATACGCTCATTGTTTCTGCATTAAATTATTACATTGTTAAAATGAATACATTTTTAACTATCTGGGATTTTGTATATGTACATTTCTGAAATGCATAACTTAGTTTCCTCTGATAACAGATCACTGTGAATTGTAATGTGGACTCGTGTATTTTCTGTAAAGCTGCTTTGAAACGATGTGTATTGTGAAAAGCGCTATACAAATCAGTGTGAATTGAATTATTATACATTATATTCAACATTATATATATTAGTTTAATGCAGTAATGTCAGTGCAGGCATTCGCTGGATCTCTAACACAGAGAATATGAGAATAAAGCATCTAAAACGCTTTGAATAATCATTCTATGCGCTTTAGATGATCAATGCAATCAATCACAGTTCTAATGGCAAGAAAGCATGTCGTAAGGCCTATTCAGGACGGTAGCTGTTCCTCATGTGGACGTCTGTAAACATTGATGTGCATGATGAAACTGTGATGAAACACTGATTTGTGATGATCCTATGAACCCGGGAACTGGTGGTCAGTCGCATGATTGTCTGCTGTCAATAAAATGTCATATGCTTGGAATAATAACAATAAATTCTTGACAATAATAAAAAAATGTCCTATTTATTATTCAATTGTTTAAATCTCCCGTTTAAAAAATAGGAAGCTGGACACGCTATTTTTGAAATATTTTTTTTTTGTCTTGCATTTTATCTCAAAATGATGGAAATTAGTGGAAATAAGTTTTTTATTTTATTTACATGAGGTAAACATAAATCTGGTTGGTTTAAATTTTTAATGTATACAATTGTATATAGCTAATGCATATTTTTCAAATTGTATTGCATATATTTCTGCCAAAATAACGGCCCATTTCAAATGTTTACGTGTTTTTTTTCCCCGTCTCCTTTTTGTTCCTAAAGTGAAAATCAAGCTTTTAAAGTTGTTTATATGTGTATGTGGTGTATTTAATCTCCTTTAAGACAAAGCATGTGTAAATTCATCAGTCGACACCATTGCTGAGTATTTTCTCCTTAAAACTGCAGTGAACCAAAGACAGTCTCAAAAACACGGTTCGAAATCGCTGGTGTTTCTGACGTTACAAACTACCTTGTAACCAATCAGATCAACGTGTGATCGCCAACGAGTGGATCTCTGAGCTGAGTGAGTGAGTGGAGGCGGGGCTCATTTGCATATTCATAGAACCGCGTATAATACGTTTGCGGTGTGCAATACGGTGCTCGGCAGTGGACAAAAAGGATTTAAACAGTGAATTTTAAACTGATCTCGGAGATGTGGATTCGGACGGCACACGACCTTGGTGTTCGTCAAAAAGCAGTAGGTAATTTTGCCGGGGATTTTTACTCGTTTGGAGGGAGAAAAACACTGACATTCTGGATTCAGACAGCAATAAAATCACAGACTAACTTAAACAAAATTCGACCCCATGAGAAACAATTTCGGATAGGGCTCAAATGACTATCCCCAAACTGTAAATGGTTAGTTCAGCCATAAATGTATGTTGTTTTCACACGTCACGAAAACATTTTAACATCCGTGTTTACTACAGTGTGAGCGTCGTTGTGAATCACATAAAGCCACCGTGTTTCCTCAGAAGACTTGGATTTGGATTGGACCACTTGATTGGTTATTTTTATGATGCCTTTGTGACATTTCTTGGATCTTTTAAGTTTTAAAGGAAATATCATGACATGACATGAGGGTGAGAATTGCGAATTTTGGGTGAATTATACCTTATAAATACAGTAAACTGAGTCTTGGATAAAACCAGCTCTACATTGCAAATCATACCGTTTACATCAATTAAACATATCGTCGCATTTGTGTATCTCGATATAACGATGTATCGTTTCTAGAGCCGTATGAGTGAACGCTTCAAGGTTAATGTGGTCGAGCGCACCTGCGTCCTGAAGGCGAGCGCCTGCTCCGGAAACCCGGCGGCCGTGAAGTAACTCGCCACGTCTGCAACGCTCCAGTCCACCGGGCTCAAGCCACCGGCCTCCAGCTTCACAAAACCAGCTCTGAGACACACACACACAACACCACATTCATATTAACACATCAATATCATGCACAGCGAACATATAAACACATGGGTAACACTTTACAATAAGGTTCATCATTAGTTAACATTAGTTAACTACCTTAGTTAACATGAACTAAGAATGAACTGCACATAAGCAGCATTTATTAATCTTAGTTAATATTAGTTTCAACGTTTACTAATACATTATTAAAATCAAAGGTTGTATTTGTTAACATTAGTTGATGCACTGTGAACTAACATGAACAAACTATGAACAGCTGTAGTTTTATTGACTGACATTAACAAAGATTAATAAATACTGTAACAAATGTATTGCTCATGGATAGTTCATGTTAGTTAATACATTAACTAATGAATCTTATTGTACAGTGTTACCACCACATGTCTGCTGAAGAGAACTGAATATCATAACTCAATGATAACATTATGATTCACTTCTGGCGATTCTGTTGGAAGGTCAGTTGGTGTTTTACAGAGACTCTTCTTCTTCTTCTTCTTCCCCCAAACAAAGGCTTTCCTCTACACTCTTCCCTCACTGTCTCTCAGTGTTTTCTGTGTGACACTCACATTCCTTCATTCATCCCTCGTTCTTCAGCGGCTCCTGGTGAGGCGGAGGGAGTCAGCAGACACGACGACACTCCCACGTCCAGCTTAAAGCCTGAACAACACACACACACACACAGATGTAGGAAACCACAATACACACACAATACAAACACAATAACAACACACACAGATGTAGGAAACCACAATAACAACATAATAACAACACACACACAGCTGTTTGAAATAAAAATGCACACAAAATAACAACACATAAACGCACAAACACACAGCTGTATGAAACGAAAATACACACAGAATTACATACGCACAGAATAACACACACACAGATGTAGGAAACCGCAATACACACACAATCAGAATAACACACACACACACACACACAAATGCAAGAAGAATAGCACAACACACAACTATTTGGAAGAAAAAAAAATGCACACAGCATAAAAACACACAACTGTATGAAAACAGAACAGTACCACATAAAGCAACACTAACAAACAAGTATATGAAAGAAAAGCAGAATAATAACAATTTTAAAAGTTCGGGGTTGATACTTTTTTAAAGTCTCTTAAAAAATACAGTAAAAACAGTAATGTTGTGAAATATTATTACAATTTAAAATAAGTGTTTTCTATGTAATTTATTCCATTTTCTCCAGTTTTCAGTGTCACATGATCCTTCAGAAATCACTCTAACATGCTGAAACATTTCTGGTTATTATCAATATTGAAAACAGTTGTGCTGCTGCTTCATATTTTTGTGGAAACCATGACACATTTGAATGATTTATCATTTATTTGAAATATGAATCTTCCGTAACATTACCACTTTCAGTAATTAAAGGTATAGCGGAGGATCTTTCCGAATTTTAGATAAGACCCGCCCTCTCCACTTTTTGAATAAGTTTGATTGATTCACCAGAATGATTGACAATTAGGAGGACCAATAGTATAGGTGATCCACCCGGAAGTAAAAAATCCTCCGCTATACCTTTAATGCATCCTTGCTGAATAAAAGTATTCATTTATTCTATAAAATGTACATGTAAAAACCAAAGCACACAAAATAACTACATAAAAGATAGAATAACGACACACAACACAGAATGACATCACACAACTATATTAAAAAACAAACACAACAGAATAACAAAATACACACAGATATATATCAATAAACACTCAAACATGCAGTGACATTAACTGGCACAAAGATATTAACACACACACACACACACAGGCCCTGTTTACTCCTGGTATTAAAGGTGCTCTAAGCGATGTCACGCGTTTTTTAAGCCGAATTTTTTTTTGTCACATCCAGCAAACATCTCCTCACTCTCCGCTCACTGCCTGTCCCCTGAACACACTGTAAAAAACGCGGTCTCTGTAGACAGCCCAGGCTCCACAAACGGCAACAAAAACAAACTGGCCCAGCCTGGACCACGAAACACAACAAACAGTGTTCCAGCCAATAACCGACAAGAATGATTTGGGGGTGGGGGTTGGGGGGGTTAGTGCGCGTGCACATGAAGGGGGGTGTGGGGAGTGGAGGAGAGAGAAGCATGAAGAGGGAAGTTAGCTAGAGGAGAGATGTCCTCGACAACGACAACGACTAACGTTAGAATTATATTCTCTTGAATTTTGTATGGCCGACACTCGACCAAAGAGACGACGTTTCGATGAACAAATAGCAAAGGAGAAGGAACGCGCAAATTTACATCGGAAAAGCCTTCGACTCGTTCATGACTGTTTCAGGAAGCACGGAAGGGAGGGGGAGGGGCCGGGATGAGGAGGAGGAGGGAGGGTCGAGCTAGCCTCCGTTTTGTTTGACAACACTTCGAACGTCAACAAGAAGTGACGTCACCCAACATCG